>VXBA01002427.1:1024644-1060990 GCA_013399895.1 Serilophus lunatus
CTCCCCTCCCCTCTTCCTTCGTTCCTGCCTGCCTTCCTTCCGTCCTGCCTCCCTCCCTTCCAGGAGTCACCTGCACGTGTATTTTCCCTCTCTGTAATGAAAGCAAAACGAAAGCACGTTCAAGGTTCGTGATTGCTGTTTTTTGGACGTGTGATGACTCTGAAAAACAGACAGACTGGAAGAATGATTAGAATAATGTGAATGAGTGAGAAAATCCAATTTCCAAACACAGCAGTTATATTGCAAAAGCAGCTGATGATTCATGGGCATTAGCAAAGTGTTTTGACCATCTTTTCAAATTACATTAATATTGTTATTGCTCTCGCAGTGGCTGAGAACCTTTTATTGCATTCATTACCCTTTAAAAAATTAATACTAAGACTGCTTTCCAGAATAGGGGTGGTGTGTATCCTTTCTGCTGTTCTGATAATACATAGTTCAGTGAGGTGTGTTGGTTTATTCCAATGTTGACTGCTTTTGTATTAGCTCTCTGAAAATTAACTAAAATGACACTTCTGGGTCCAATGTTTATAGTTTCTAAAACTTTCAAGTCAGTGATATTCATGTTTCAAACAGGTATATTTCTTTGCTTCCTGAGCTGCCAGCTGTGCCAGCTCAGTGCTAGCTTAGCATCACAGTTAATAAAATTTCTCCAAACTATTATCTTGCCTTGAGTGATTCAGTGCACTTTTGTTTTGGCAGGTACTTGGGCCCTGCATTCGGGTTACTACAATCCACCTTAATCTAATTAACTGTGTGTGTAAAGATTATTTCTCAAAAAGCTTTGTGTTCTTACTTCGTTTGGTTCATTCTGGTGGCATAAAGAAATGAGACATTTGATGTCACTGTGGCTCAATTTTGCTGTTTGCCTTACCCAAATTAACCCTCCTAGAAATTGTCAAATTTTATTGAGATGATTTCAGGAAAGAAAAGGAGACAAAATACGCTGGGATGGTGATATCAACTTCTTTTTTATTCAGAAACTGGGCCCAAAAAGAAATTATAAGTATTGACATTAAAATGTGAATAATAACTTTTCTACTAAAATTAATTTTGAATCTAGTTGGTTTTTATTTCACCTTAAAAAATGAAAGTTTTTTGGTGCTTAAGTCTGTAACAAAGCATTTTACTCTAGGCCAGATGAAATATTCTGTTAGAAATGGAATTAACTTTTTCTATTACAAACAGCTCCTAAAATTAATTACATGGAGAGTCCTGAGGAGAAATAATGCAAATTGAATATGCAAGTTTGATGCTACTGAGCAAGGAAAAAGGACTTGTTTCTGTATGCAACACTGGTGGTATTTTTATTGATCATTAATACTAAGTTCATTTCTAGTACAGATATGTCATAAAAATTCAAAGCTATGTAAAGAGGCTTCAATCTGAAAAACATGATTATCGTGAAAGACGTTAGAAGCTCAAGCTATTCAGCTCACCAAAATGAGAAAGAAAAAGTGATGAATTGTGGTATGGTTATAGTGGGATTACATGGGAAGAAAAATTTGACAATAGGGTACTTTAATCTAGAAAAGTATATCAAAGTCTAAAAGTTGGAAATAGAAGTCAGGTGAACAGAGTCATGAGTTAAAGCTTGGGGTTTGGGGTTTTTGGTTCGTTTGTTTGGGGTTTTTTTGAACATGAAGCAAATTACCTTGAGTGCCATCACAAAGCACTTGCCAGGACAGCTAGGGGATCAGGCCCAGCCAGCCTGTGTTTATGAAAGGCAGGTCCTGCTTTCCACAGGGAAAGGCTGTGGATGTAGTCTACCTGGACTTTAGTAAAGCCTTTGACACTGTCTTTCACAGCATTCTCCTGGAGAAGCTTGTTTTCCCATGGCTTACATGGGTGTACCCTTTGCTGAGTGGAAACCTGGCTGCATGGCCAGGCCCAAAGAGTGGTAGTGAATGGAGTTCACTACCAGCTGGCATCCAATATCAAGTGGTGTTCCCCAGGGCTCAGTGTTGGGGGAAGTCTTGTTTGATATCTTTATTGATGATTTGGACAAGAGGATCAAAAGAGGTTGTAGACAGATGGGGATTGGTCTCGTCTCCCAAATAACAAGTAACAAGTGACAGGATGAGAGCAAATGGTCTCAAGTTGTACCAGGGTACATTAGATTGGATATTAGGAAAAAAGTCTTCCCAAAAGGGATGTCCAGCACGGGAATAGGCTGCCCAGGGAAGTGATCCACCATCTCTGAAGAGATTTGCAAGATGTGTAAATGTGGTACTTGGGGTCATGGTTTAGTAGTCAATTTGGCAGTGCTGGATTAACAGTTGGACTTGATGATCAAAAAGGTCTTTTCCAAACTAAATGGTTCTGTGATTACTTCAGTTTCAGAGCAATAACATGGACAGGAAAGGGGGGGCATGAAAAATTTTAAGTTTTCTCTTTCAGAAAGGTGTAAATTCACTCTAAACCAAGCTGCAGCGGGAAGTGTGGGTAGCACTCTCTCTCTCCTTCTCCCTCTTCTGCAGGAGACCATCCTGTAATGATGATCCTATCTGGCCTAAATAGCATTAAAGTTTGTTGACATGTTTTACTTTCAAAATAAACATTGATTAATGCTAAAATGTAGATTTTTGACTAAAGGAAGAATGACCAGACTTGATTCATGATGTAAGAGACTGTCTTCTGAATTTTGGACATATATGTTTCAAGTTATTCTAGAACAGAAAGAAAGGAAATAATCTATGTCAACATTATACAGACCTAATTTTACTTTCCAAAGTTTGATCCCAGGTTTCTAGAGTTGAGGGTCAGTCTTTTCAGTATTCCTTAGATGGCTTTTTTTTTTGCGGAAACACTTTCTGTAATGGTTTTTATGGATCAAGACAGGAGAGTAGATATAGTCTAATGGTTGTTCATTATATTTCACTGAGGTAACAGAAACTGAAAGGAAGTGGCTTTTTGTAGTGGAAGCCTATTTTTCCCTGGCAGCATAGAATAAAGGATCGAATTGTACTTTGCATTGTCTCCTCTTCAACAAGGTTGCAAATCAGGCTCTCCTATATGACAACAAAGGATGGCTGTTTCCTAGTAAAAATGGAATCTGTATTGCTTGGTTATTCTGAATCTTTTAACAAGGAGCCAGCTATTCTATGAATGTTAATATTTAAAAAATATTACACTTACCCATAGGAAAAAAATATTGCAAGAAAGCCATGCCTGCAAGCACACAAACAAAAATGGGAATCGCAAGTATGAGCAGCTCTGTTTGAACAAAAAGAGGAATTGCAAGTATGAGCATTCTCATTTTACTGATATTCCACAAGCCACCATGATGACCAAAGCATTACATTAAAATTATCTAAAATTGACCCAAACTCCCTTCTCAGAAATTAGCAATTAAGATGCTGGGTGCTGAAAATACAATTTGTAGTTATTATTTTACCATTTACAACACTATATTTTCTGGTATTTTTTGAAAGCTCAGCTTGCATGTCTCAAATTTGGATTCACAATTGAGTGTTAGCTTTTCTGCATAAAGCAGATCAGCTTCTGGTAGCACTTGAATTAACGGTGTCTTGTGGATTTTGATCAGCAGCAGTAAATTCTGCCTTCACTGTCACGTTTGACACTGTGTACGATCACAATATTTAGAGTCCGTCTTGACATTTGCATGTAATATTTAGATTTCCCATTTATGTTGCACTACATATAGCTTTTATCAAAAAGAATCTTAAACAGATGATGAGCAGGTTAATTAATATATTTTTTCACATAGATAAAGTAAGAGGATTGCAACTACTTCACCAAGCAGTCAGAAATAAATCCTATTATGCTCTGTCCATATCAATAATGTGTCTGTGGTGGGTGGTGTATTCTTGACAGAAAAGGAGAAATTTTTTTTTGTCATAAGTTGTTTTGTGAACTCAAAGTGGACCACCAAGAGAAAGATCTAATTAATGAAAATTGAGGGGAGAAAGCACCTTTGGGCCTAACTTTTCTTGGTAGGTTCATGAGGTGCACTTTTTCAACACAGCACCACACGTGAAATTGTGTCTACCACGATGAAGATGGAAATCCTGTTTCTCTTATCTCTGAAGGTCTGCTAGTGGCTTGAGATTCTGGTATGGGATCCCTGCCTACAACAGTACCATGGCCATGCCTTTTACGTGTGCCAGTGGGGAAACGCTTTTCTGAGCTAGGCAACCCTACTTCAGATCTTCCAGTCTGAAAGCTGACAGTATGTTTCCATGAGTCTCACTGTTCTTCGGGCAGCCTTTTTGATGATAACTTTGATTACCTTTGTGGCCAAATGTAATGATCCTGTCTTCTTCTCATGCTGCAACAGGGGATATACTTCAGCCTAGCTCCTTTTTTATTTAGGAAAGATGTAGTAGGGTGGATTACTAAGCTTGACTACAAATCTGCTGGGAAATATTCTTTTAGTCTCCTTCAGTTGTTTCCATGGCACTCTACAGTGACACTTTCACAAGCTTCAAGAAAACTTCTGGCACCGATGTTGGGACCATCCATCCAGCATCCTCCCTCTGGCATATTCCCAGAACATCAGTTCTGTGCTGCAGCCCTCTCTCCATTTTGACAGACAGTTTTTGCAAGCTATTGGGGCAATACTGTCCAGCTGCAAGGAGGAGTGATGTCAAATGACACCTCCAACTTCCTGTTTGGGATATTACAGATAATCTGGGAAATTGTGGCTCTGCCCTTTAGCACTGGTGTTTCTTTCTGTCCCATCTACATCCAAGCAAGTGGATTGAATGTATTCTCTGCTGTCTACAGTCTGCTGGATGCCGAGAACTTTCTAACCACTAACCTGGTGGCAAAAACCCATCTTTTCCAACCTGTGCAGTGCTTCCTATTTTAAGTCACTTCAGTGTTCTTCAGGAATCTTCACAGCTGTCACATCTTCTCATTCTAATCACATACATGAGTTTTCTTACTCCGCTAGCCATGGAGTGGCTCAAAATACCTCAAAACTATTGTTATCTATTTCAGTCATAAGAAAAGAATGTATCTTTTTTATAAGCTGCCCTTGTACCTTTCAAGAGCAACTGCTGGTTAGAAACACCTCCCATGTAAACAGCTCCCATGCAGTTTAAGGTTAGCATGAATCTTCTATCCTGTATGTCCTCTTTAAGCTTTATGAGATGGCCTTAAGTCTCAGAATTAATCTGATTCTCTCCAAGGCTTGACTCCCATCCAGGAGAAGTATGGTTTTATGCAAAATCTGAAAAGGACAGTTTCTTACTCTAAAGGGATAACCTTGTTAGAGAATTGGAGTATTTACAACACTGCAGGAAAAAATGTAGCAGATGAATGCTTTTAATGCTTTCTGTTAGCATATGAGCTGTGTAAAATAGTGCTGTATTTTCAGAATCTGCTACAGATCTCCTCAGCCAGAGCCACTTAAGCATCCAACGTGTTAGGATGTCCTTAAAGAATTTCTGAAGATGAAAAGCAACTGCTTTGTTCTAAGTTATGTGACTTCAGCTGAATTTTCAGAATTTACATCTTGTTTGGTTCCGAAGTGGAGCGTGTAGTGCAATACCCAGTATCAGCACAGAGGTAGTTACCTACAACAAGGAGGGTTAGGGGCTTTACTTTCTTTGTGGGTTTTTTTCCTGGTTTGCTGAAGTCAAGAAGACAAAAGAGCAACCACAGAACAAAAAAAGATTATTTGTCAATAGTTCCTTTTCAGCAGTGTCTTGTGGAGTAGGCATCCACAGTAATTCAAAATATTCAGCTTTAACTAGGAAATGGACAGAATAACAGGGGATGAGAAAATAGATGAAAGCAGCCAGTAATGCACAGCCTGGCACCTCAGGGCAGAGCCATGGTACTATTTATTTTTTTTTTTTTTTTTTCAAAGAAGGATCTTGGTCATCTTTTCCCAACCTTACCGATTCTATAATCTTTCTTGGAATCTGGGCACTCCCTCAGCTTGCAGCTGAGACACCAAATCTCAGAAGCATGACTGGGTGCAAGTAATACTTCCCTGGGAATGAATAACCTCTTTTTGGTTCAGATACAGTTTTCTAGAATCATCTAGCAGTCCAACTGCTACTTGGCAGGAGGAAGACACAAGGATCATGTTTGCCACCTCTGAAAGTTTGTTCTGTTGTATTTGCACACAGGAGAAAGCAATGCCAGCCATTGCAAAAACAAATACAAAAACAAACCACCAAAAAACAACTAAACAACTAATCAACCTACAACTCTACAAACCCACTGAATGAAATGTCCATTGCTATTTATTTAATTTCTTGAATATTATGGTTAGTTCCATATTATGTTTAGTTCCATAGTAGGGGAGAACTACAAAAGGATCTGCAGTCCTGGTGGGGAAAAAGGGTGTTTTTATCCACTAGTGCACTTGTGAAATGCAGTAAATAGAAGTTGTGAGGGGTTAGAAGTTCACTGCAGTGTGAAAAACACAGTCCTATTTAAAGTACATCCTCCATTAGAGCAATGTCTTGTGAAAAAATTACCGTCCCTTTAGAGGACAAAGCTGCTGTGTAATTGAGATAGTTATTTCTTCTATAATTATCTTTCATCTTATTTTTCTAGATAGGGTCTTTTTTGTGGTTTGTTTTTTTAACTATTAAGTTTTTGAAATTAAACATGTTGGGAAATCTTTTAGAAGATGCTAATAAAGAAAACTGAGCAACGGTTGACTGTTGAAATGAGTCAGCGGAGTGGTGTTTCTGCTTAAGTTATCCCAGTGGGAACAGATAATAATCTGGTGAATAAGAAAGACTCCATGTAGGAAAGGCTGTGATCTCCATTCTTAATGAAGTATCTGTGCTGGAGAACCTTCCTGAACCAGTGTCTTATCAGAAATGAACCAGAAAGGCATCAACATAGAAAAGCTAAGCAACATAGCTATGGCTGCACTACTTTTTGTCTCTGCACTGTGCGTACTGTATGTTGGAGGAAAACCTGATACTGTCGGTACAGCTTCATATGGCTGCTCTTCCCACCTGCACCTTGTAACCAGGAGGGAGCTGGGGAGTCATTCTGTGTTTTCTGTCAAGGTCAATATTGACCTGCAGCTCATGTTGTATGAGTACTTGGAGACAGGGACCTCCCTCAGAGCCTCTCAAAACCTTCATGTGTGTTAAATTGTTCCTCTAAACCATGGCAGCCTAATTAAGAGCTTTTTGTACCTTATCATAGTTGATGGCTCTGAGGCGAGGTAAGGGCTTTACCCCTCATTTGCTGTTCATAGCATTTCGGTAGGTTAGGAGGGGGGCTGTGCTGTACAGGTTAAGAAGTGCTGTTGCAAGTAATTACAAAGGGGGAAATAGCTTTGCTGCTTGACTGCCATGTGTGGTATTGTATGCTCCATAAAGATGATGGAATTTGCCTGCTACTCTGCTCTAACAGGGCCATGTTCGTGTCTGGTGGTCTCAGTGCTGAGATCTCGTATTATACCAAAGCAAAAAATTCTTGTTCATATGCACATGGGGAAATTTTGTAACGTGTCCCTTGTGATCTAGTTGCACCTGCTTCGGGATGCTTGTGTTCCCCAAATGTGCCGCCACTCCACCACTGTATTGCTGCAAAATAGTGACATGCAAAATAGTGAGGGATTTGGTGACAAGCAGGGCACCTAGTTCTAGTAGTTAGAGATAGACTGGGTGGACCTTTTTTGTCACTGTTCATAATGTGTCAAGAAAGGTAAAATTGCCCAAGCCTATGGTGTATTTTTGCAAAATCGTGAGATGCTCATGTTATTTAGCTGCTTTGGAAAACATTGCCTAAAATTGCCATCTTGGGAGGTAATGTATTGATGTTATATGCTGTCTGTCAGTATGAAAAGAAATTAAATTCATTGTATTTTAAGGCCCAGTGATTAACAAGCTTCACGCCATTTTTACATGTCTCTATGGAGCACATGAGCACCTGTCTCTCCAGTGCCACTTATCAGGAAATTCTGTTTTTTTATCAGACTGTCATAAAAGCCCTCTTACATGATTTACTGCGATAGAAGGCAGGGAGACTAAAATTAGCCTATTTACCTTCCTTGGCTACTTACCCATGTTGTCGCTGGTCCCTCTCCAGTTGAATGAGGTCAATCAGCTTGACAATTCCATCCCCTCCACTAAACCTTTTGTTGTGGAGAGCAGCTCCAAAAAGGCACAGAAGGTCAAAATCTCTTTGGCAGAGAATTAAGCGCTAGATGTCCATGGCTCCATGGACTCTGGTTAGGGGAAGATTTGCCATTGCCTTGGCTGGCACCATCCCACCCTCTCAACCTGGGGACATCTTCCTTAGCTAAGGGTGACTTTTCTGGGATTACTGCCACAGGTCCCTGTCCCTATCTCCAGGATTTCCTTCCCCTGTTGTAGGTGGGTTTGATTAAACATCCTGTCTTAACCACTCAATTATCTCCACCGGTCTAATCACATTCCGATAGCTGCACTGCTACCTGTCATATATTTACAGTCTCCACTCATGTCCCATTTCTGCATCTCTTTTCTAAATATATGATTGCTTGTCTCAGCCTCAGCTCGTAACCCTTTGTCTTCTAATCTTTCTTGGCTTTGTGTGTGATCCATTTTCCCTCATTTTTAATCTGTGATCTATAAAGCAGAAGGTAACTAATATTATGAGGTAAACAGGAGTGTATTACATCCCTTTGTTTGCAAGATGAAGAGAAATAGTGGTGGTTTAAAGGACTGCAGGCCCCAAAGTTATGAATCAGAGACCCAAAAAACAGATACTGGCTTTTCGAAAGGTATACATTTAAGGAAAAAGAAATTTATCTTTCATTTTTCTCTCTGACTTTCAAGCATCTTAGAGCAACACTGTGGCAGTTCTATCCCCCACAGCAAGGCAGACTGCAAGCAATGAACAGATAACAAAATGCAAACCTGAAATTTTCGTTGGCCTTTCTCAGCATGTACTTTAGGGAAAAGGCTTTATTAGGAGACTTTGAAATGTTGCCGATGCAAAGAATCAGTGTGTCCAAGGAGCATAGAGATTTCTCCATGTGTTTTCTGGACATTAGACTTCAAGCAACTCTGTGATCTTAATCTCTCCCTTGACAGCAGAGCCTTCCTCCTGACTTAAAAATCTAATCAAGTAAACAAAGCTCACATATTCCAGAAGCCACTGTCACAGTGGCCACTTTTCCAATAAAGTCTCCTCCTAGCCCCAGGGCCATGCACAGAACTGGGAAGACAGGTAGTAGTCGAAAAAGCAAAACAGATTTGTGTTCTCTGAACAAAAACCACCAAGAGAACCCCTGAAAACATAGTGTATCCTAAAACATAGTTTAAAATTAAATATGAATCTCTATTTCTACTGACTCCCCCTATCAGCGTAAGTCTTTATATGGAAATTGTTCTTTGCTTTGTTTATTTAAGAAAAATAGTCAATAAAGCAAGCAGTAACTTTGAACTTCATTCTAAACTCTAAAGGGTTTCGCTTAAAGTCTGGTTAAACTGAAAGCTTGCACTAAAAGTTAGTTTAAAAAATTAAGTGTACCATGTTAAATATTAATTCAATTTGCAAATATGTGCACAGTCTTAAGGAGCTTATTCATCGGGAAAAGAAGTAAAACCTGACTTCTCTTGTAGCTATGAACAAGAACAAACTGTTTTGTCAGCATTACTGCTCTAAAGCAAAATGGGCATAAGAAAAAATTAGCTAGTATAAGTGTCTTTTGGCCTGCTAAAGCTTTCTGTGCTGGACTGCTTATCCTGGCTTTTCTCTCTGCCAGCAGTGGCAATAAAACAAAATATGCCTCCCTCCGCTGTTACACAAGTTGCTGCCTTCTGTTTCCAGCAAGGGGGAAATCTCTGCCCTATTCTGCAGGTGATGACATTCACCTGGAATTATACAAACAGAAGTCACAGGCCATGATTACAGGCACCGTGGGCAAACAGGTATTCATACATTCCCATAATGTGGGCAGGGCCTTGTGTTCAACGCATTGCTGTTTGGGATCTCTCTGACTGTAGTGCTGTGCTTATCCAAAAGGATGAGAATGGAGAGATGTCAGGTTTGTCTGATTTCTCAAAAGAAGCAGAGCTGCTGCCACCCCTGTGTAATCTTTCTGACTGGTACAAAGACCTTTTCTTGATCAGGCAGTGTGAATGAGCTTTGACTTTTTCCATCCATATCCTGCATCTGCCAGAGAGAATGAGGAGTGGCTAGTGCAGGCTTTGGTCCAACAGCAATACAGCTGAAGGTGCCCCTCTCCCACAGAGAAATGCTGTGCTGGGTATTTAATTCCAGTTTTTGGAAGAGCTGGATGGAAAACAACATTCTGTTTCAAAGGGGTAAAAATAAGAAAAAATATAAGCTTCACTATCTGTTTTTTTCCAGAGCTTTCTTAATGTAGGCAGGTTCCTATATCTGATTTTCTGTCCCCTGCAGTAGCTTCCTAAACCAGAGATTTACTTGCAGGAGCAAGAGACTCTTATCTCTGTCTTTGGCATGACTTCTTTACCTTATAATCCCCATTATAAAAGAGACCTTACTTCTAGTCCTTGCTTTGAATTGGGCAAGCAGGATAGGAGCCCAGATTGCCTACTTCCTACGTGGGTATCTTACTCTCTGAGAAATTGGATCAGAATATCCAGTTTGATCTGAAACTCAACCAAAAATGGAGGACTAGAAGAAAAATCCACTAATCTTCTCAGTTTATAATTTAAATTAAAACAAAAAAAAAACAAAACACAAACAGCACTCGAATCTGCTCAACTCCAAATATCCATACAACAACTTCCATGTAAAGCTCACTCTATAATCTCAATGTCCACAGTCAAACATAGTCATATCTTCATATCTGAATGTTCTTAGAATCTTGGGTTTTGTTTGTTTGGTTTGTTTGTTTTAGCCAATTCTCAGAGTTTGAATACATTGTTCTTTTTTAAAAAAAAAAAAAAAAAAAGTATTTACAGCACTGGAAAAACCCTCTTCACCTGCTTTTTGCCAAGCAGGAGGGGACTGAATCTGACATTACCTTAGGATTTTAGCTACTTGCCCCTATCCGCAGGCAGTGACCTTGAGCTGTACTGCAATACATATCCTTGATCTCTCTCTTCAGTCAAGTGTTCCCAGGGAGAGAAGTATCCCTTGGAGCTTGTCTGACCCAAATAAGGTGAAGAAATTTTAGTCAAGGACAGTGTGTTATCCAAGGCATGAATGGCGCAGAGTTTCAAGGTGCCAAGTGGTGCTGTAAAGGGCAGAAAACCGTTACAGCTTTTCCGGCAATGCAGAGAAGGATCTCATTCCCTTCTTCTATCACCCCCTTATGTCCCTGGCCGTTAATGCTGCTCTAATCTTTTCAGAGCTTGAGTGAGGCAGTGGTATTGCCCAACTGCCACAAGATGCATGTCCCTTCCAGTCCCCTATGGATCATTTCTTTGGTTTTCCACTCTGGGCCAGTCCTGCCCAGAGCTTGGCCCTGCTGGTAACCCTGAGGTTGCACCTGTGTTTGAGAAATGCTTGTGACCAGCAAGAGAGAGGCTGTGCTGCAGCACAAACTTTCAAAGCTGTCATTGATGTAGAGACTGAGCAATTGAGTCAGCCAGCTGCTTGCTCAGGAAGTCATGGCTAATGCACTTTTACGTCCTCAGCCTTTTCCACCTGTCAGTGTAGCCTGCCAAATGCCACTTTTTCCTTGCCCTTTCTCCACACTTCTCTTAGGAAAACAAGTAAATAAACCAACTGCAAAAGAGAACAGAAAAACCAGGGATTGAGTTCAGCTACTGCTTTCACCCCTCATCTGATGTTTGATCTTGCCATGCTTGCTTCATGGTCTCTGACTCAGCTTTCTTCTCTGCACAGGCAGAGTGGTAATACTTGCTGCTACGGAAAATCTTTTAAGATTAGGTACTTTTAGAAAATTAACAAAGGGCATTCCTGAAATTTGTCTGAAGTTATGACAATTTCATATAGGAATTCTGTGGAAGAGACAAATATTTTGAATGGCTTACAAGTTAATGTGATGATAAATGCCAGGATCTTATTTTCCAGACTGTTCTGTTTTACCTTCTCTCTGTTTCCTACCTGGGGGCTGCATTACAGCTTTGCGCCCAGCAGTTGCAGGCAGCTGCTGGTTGCAGGGGGGAAACTCCTGTGGCATTATTTATAGCAGCTCTCAGTGAGAGGACAGTGATTTACTGTGTGTCATCTTCTGCAGCTGTGAATTTGCAGCATGGCGATAGGGCCATTCAGTGGAATCCTAATTTTCAGTCTGACACAGAGGTATAGAAAGGTGAAGTAGCTGGGTAAAAATAAAAACCTGTTAATATCCTCCTTTGCCCTTCCACAAATAAACTTTTACTTTCTGGAATTGAGAAAATAGGATTGGGAATACCCTACCATTCTTGTTCCCACCTCTCCTGCCAGACGACTTTTTCAGAAGTTGAGATAATAGTGATTCTCCCCCCCGCAACTTTTTTATATGGCTCCCCTTCTCTTGTCTCTCCTCCAAACTCTGCATCTGCATCTGCTCTACATCGGACTGTCCTTGCTAGGGAGACTCTCTGTTGGGACCTGATTGTTACCAAACTTGCCCTGTGCTCTGATCTCTGCAACATGCAGCATGACAGCAATAGAAATCTTTATCCAGCTCTCAGATGTGCCTCTGCCACCCGAAGGGAGCTCACTTCCCTATGCTTTCAAAAAGAGCTGTAGAATTTGCCCTCATGTCCTTGATTTTGAAAAAGATACACACAGATCAACTGAGAAGGCTCATGGGTTTACCCAAATTGAATCTCAGTGCCAAGTTGCTTAGTTTTGACCTATGCCGTAAAATTGTTAAATTTCCTATAAAGTCATTGGCGTTCTGCAGAGGGAAGATGCTAGAATAGCACCTGGGAGTTCTTTGCACTTTATTTCTGGGATTATTTCTTTCAACGACAGTTTATCTGGCACAATGCACAGGAAAACGATGGGATATGGTTTTTAATGTTACTCAGCAAATCCTGGCATGGCCTTCTGTCAGTAGTAGCAAACCATGCCAGTCAGCTGTGGCATGGTGTCATGAGAGTGAGTAAGCTTAGCTCAGTGGCCCCTGTGGGAAGCTGTTTCATGAGCTGTGTCTACTGGAGAAGGAATAAAGGGAGAAGGAGGGAAAGGTTCATTTATTTGCTCGCAAGATTCCTCCTCTGAGGTTTGCATGGTAGAAATTGCAAAACTGCAAGTGGGAATAATAATTTTATGAAAGAAGTGACAGTAGGTACAATAAATGGAGGGCAAGTGAGCCCATTATCTGGTCTGGCTGACTAAGAAAGATTTTTGCTCCAAGGCATCTGTTGTAATTGAAGATTTGGTTGGTCAATCTGTAAAACATTTTCAGTGTTATGTGCTGTCATTCAGTCATATGTGCTGTCATTGCTATGCAATCTTGTGTTTCCTTTCTCCTATTCCCCTGAGCAGAATAGAATATAATCTTCAGGTCAGTTATCAATAGATGGGTGAGGGGGGAAAAAATCACACCTCTAAATACATAGAAGTACAGGGAAACAATTAGGAGTTCCAAGACTGAAAAACTAAATGCAGAAATTTTGCTTGCTTTTAAGAATGTAAGAAAACTACTTGGTTTAACCATGTGGACTCTGATAATCAACATATGCAGTGAAAGCAGGCAGAGTTCATAATGAAAATCACTTAATTTTGTCGTAATAGCAAATGCTTTAAAATCATTCTAAGTTAAAAAAAAAATAGATTGTACTATTGCTCTGTCAGAAGCTGATATTTTTAACATTCAATTTAAGAATTAAGCTTAAGGGTACCCTTTGAAATTTTTCCTGGTTACATTTTTTCTAAGATGCTTCTGTATTCTACATGTATTTGGATGTATTTCTTCCATCTGAAAGATCTTGAAAATCAAGCATAAATGGAGCTGCTGCTTAGGAAAAGGCACCATAATTTTAAAAGACTGGAAAACCTCCAAGATGTGTATCTTGTGATTCAAGATTTCTTATTTTCCCATCAAGTCATCTTGAGTTGTGTATCAGGTTCAATTTTTTGATAAGGATTTTGCAGACATCATGTTTCCTTTCTGCTGCTGTGTGTTTGCTGTTAAATCTAATCACTGGATGCTCTAATATGAAATATTAGAAATAAAGGCAAATAAAGGGATATGTTCTTGCAGGTGGCAAGAATTTAATATTCTTCTACTTTATGGAAAAGTCTCCGTTTTGAACTGGATAGATCAGTTGCAAAGAAGAGCAGTTATTTCTTCCTGCTTCTGCCTGGGCTGAAATTTCTGATGGAAGATTTAGGTATGCTAGTGGTTTTGCAAGCTTGCATGTTTTGTCTAACAAACTTGTTTTGCACAGAACAGGTACAAACAGCCCTTGCTTATTGCAATACAGAAAGGACCAGAGGACCTGATTAGGCAAAGCTTGTGCAACAAGAATACAGCCTCTTGAAAAACTGCAGCATTACCAGGGAGATGCCTTTATTAACAGAATAAACAGTCCTCCTGCAGATTGTTATCCAGATTGAATGACACTTGGTTCTTATCAAAGGCTCTTCTTCATAACATGGAAATCTCAGATAGTGCAATCCTTTGAGTAAACACCATGCTGCTTAAAGCCCTGATTCCTATCATGCAAAGTAGACTGCAGCCCCACAAGAGACACACTGCAATGGAAGGTGGGCAATGAACCATCAATTATTAACTTTTGTAACTATCAGTAGCTAACAGGGTTTCTCTGCCTGGCTTCTTTACCTCTCTGCTTTACTGGTGTCCCTGCAAGGGCATAGAAAGGTACTTTGATTGCCAGTAAGTTCTCCCATTGGCACAAAACCTGCATACACAGTGGTGGAAATCTGACACTGATGCATTTTTAAAAGTAATCAATAAGTCTGGTGAAGAAGAGCAACTACACTATTTTCTACCTTATCTCTCCATACATAAGAGCAACATGGTTACAAAAGGCAGCAGCAACACAGCACATTGCTTAGTGCTGCATACAGATTGAGCTTGGCACAGCAATCAAGCAGCTCCTTGCTTGACAAGTTGTACTACTTTGTCTTTCATAATTTTGTTTTAGGAGAGGTTAAAACCCTCCTTTGAGGGATGTTAAAAGATCTGAATGCTTATCAAGGTAGAGAAATTTATGATGTCATGTCTTTGAGGAAGGCTTACCTGATGTATGTTGGAAGGGAAAGTAGGCAGAGCAAGCCCCAAACCAGCCAAGGTTCCCTAGGCAATATTTCCAGGGCACCCATGTCAGGCATATCTGTTTGTAAAGTGGGCCAGGCTTATGTCAGAAGTGCGGTTTGACACAAGTTTAGCCTGAACAGCAGAAGTAGAATTCCTCAAACCTCAAGGTGTGAAATAAAAAGTACTATTTTTTTTTTATGTGTAGTCCAATCCATTCTTCAGTGCCTCTGGTAAATTTGGCAGGGCCTCATATTTTTCTAGGCAGAATTGTGGCTTTTTCTTAGGCTTCTCCCCTATAGCCACTATACTGCTGTGTATATGAAGAGCATTCATTAGTATGATTTGAGATAGGCTTAAAGAAAGAATGTATTTTGGAGATGTCTCTAGAAACGGCTCCTATATGAAATTCTCTTGCTTGGGAGAACAAATCAAAATAATGGATTACATTTTGAGGCAATAATATATCTGATACAATAATCTTAAACATTTTCACTTTCATTATTCAAAGGATTGTCTGGAGAGGGCTCTACTCAGTATAATGTTAGTCTATAAGGTTGGTTATTGCAGTGTTTATACACCCTCAGTGTGTTTGAAACCCTGGATGGGAATTATTCTGGGAAGCTTTCACTACCCTAACCAAGTACCAAAAGATAAAAGCCTTTGAGATATTTTTAAATGTCAAATTTCAGACAAAGTGTATTACTGTGATTTAATCTTCTGACTCTGTATTTATCTGTCTAGCTTCTCCTATCAACAATTCTCATCACCTTGGAGATAGCTTTAAGCTATTGATTTGAGGTCTTTATAATCCAAATTATGATATTCAAATCAAGCTACGTAAAATCATGGATTTAAACACTACCGAAAAGAAAATTTTGAAGGGTTTATGTTGTTTGGGGTTTTTCTATTTTTAAGGGCTTAAAAAATAGCACTGTACAAACAGTTTAAAATATGAGAAAATCTAAAGCTTTATATTTTGAGAGAACCATCATCTACCTATTTTGTCATTTTTGCTTAGGTACATAGCAAATAACTGTCAAATATGCAAGTGCCACCTACATTTCTTACTTTCCAAATGAGATGTTCTAGATTGTCTTAACAGGACTTAATGTAACTAATGTGTCTCTCAAAGTGTGGATGCAGGTAGTTTGTATAAGAATGAGGCTTTGCACTGCCTGAAGCATGACTCCAAGCAAAGATAATAATAATAATTTCCAGGTTCTTACACCAAAATGAAAGATCTTTTCCTACACGTAATAACCCAAATATCACAGTGTGCTTAAGGATGATGCTGACATTTTCAAAGACCACCCAAGGTGTTGCCTTTTTGACTGTGGATATGCTTTGGTTCTCTGTGGGACTTACTATCTTTTCCTTTTCAGCTCTCTTGCATCTCTTCAGCTTGTTTTCATTCTGCCTGTTGTCAACTCACTGGAGTCCAATTTTGATATTAGCAAATATCATACTGTCATAGCTGTAATAAGTGCTTGACTTTTAAAGGCAGCTTAAATCTATACAATATATAAAAATTGAAGTCCACTGGTTGCTGCAACTCTTAGGATCATGTTAACAATTTGATTTCTAATGTAATTGCTTCTCAGGGGAAGACAAGACTTGCATGATCATTCAGTGCTAGGTCAGGTTCAGTGAACTTGATTATTTATCCTTCTGAAAACACATCAGCAGATGGTTTAAACAGATTAGTTAAAGTTACTCCTTATGGCCTAATTAAAAAATAATTCCTTGAAAGACAAATGTTTTAGTATTTAATTTTGATGTTTTCTTAATTAAAACTTTCAGTGTTTGATTTATTGCTTTGTGTTCAAAAAATCTGAGAATGCACTAGGTGAAATAGTAATTGAGCCTAATAACTGTCTGTTTGCATCTCACTCTTGGACAAAAAAAAAAAAACACCAAGAAACAACAAAGTCAAACTAAAGTGCTTTTTTCCATTGTTTTCTTTCTCCTGCTAAGCAGGAGAGCATGGTTTACTTACATGGCTTGTTCAGGCAGGGGTCAGCTGACAAGTGACACTGGAGGAAATGTTCAGTGAGGTGAGATTTTTAGGGAGAAGACATCTAAGAAGCATGCAGTGACTGAAAAGGCATTTTCCTAGCTTTCCATTTTGGGCTAATCTATTTTTCCTGATTCTAAAAAATGCCACTTTTGTCACAGCCTATCCAGAAGGGTTGGAAGTTCCCAAGTATGCTCTGTGTTGGATTCTGCTGTCTGTAAGTAAATGATGAAAATCTTGCTGACTTGGAACATTGAGGTTTCCTGATTTTGTGTGAAATTATCAATTATTTAAGTTATGAAAGGAGCTATTGATTTACTGCTTGGGACCTGCAACTCTAGTTCCTGGGCTGTATATGTGTAATCATAAGGTCTACTCATATAGCCACAATGTAACTTCTGACTGCCTCCAGTGTTGCACAAGCAGTATTGTAGGGGACAGTCAGAAAAAAGTGTAATTTTGGGAATGAATGCTATCTCCATTCTGTCACACCTGATCTTTGGATCTTCGAAACAGTGTTGGAAGCATGGGCAGTTAGCAAGATGCCTTTCCTGGTGCCGAGGACAGTGAGTACAAAGCCGGCCCAGTTGAGGGGAGAGCATCAAAGTCTGCTTCGTTCTTCTGCAGTCTCCATGAGCTGTCCCTGCATTTGCTTTTGGCTTATGGTAATGAAAGCAAGAGGAAAATTAGGTCCCTGGTGTTCATGTGGCCATGAAATACTGAATTTTTAATAAAGCTTAGTAACTGTCATTTTTCAAGTAATTTTCTAAAAGAGGACTGGAATATGGGTAGTGCATGGGAACCAATGTACCTTGAAAGTACATTTCTTTGTTTTAATAAGGTTGGCAGTGTACTGTGACTCACCATAATGAATTAATTTGGTGTTTACCATAACAGCACTGAGCCTAATGAACTCGTGATATTTATGCAACTGTCTGTAGATGTTCTCTTGTCATTTGGGATTTATAAATAGGTACTAATACTTTTATCACTGCTTTCTCCTGAGCAGAGAAGTTCTTCACAATGAAAGGCCAGTAAAGCTTACTTCTATTTTTCTACAGAAAAAGTAAGGAGAAGATCTTTAATAACCTGATTTTTATCTTTGTCTAGCTTTCTGAATTGTTAGTATGTACTCAGGAAAGCTGTGCAGCTTGAACAAAATTATTGTAGAGGCCATCCTTATAAAATTCCACCAGTCATATAATAGAGTTAATATCTCATTCCTTATCACTGCAGATGCCGTTTCATTTAAGGTTAGCTTTCTGTATTTGAGAGAGGGTGTCCATGCAAGTTCAAAAACATTTAAGTAACAAGGAGTTCGCTAAATTGAACAAAGTGGTGCTCATTTATGGGATCCAAGTCATGAGTGCTGCATCTTTGGAAGCTAATGGTTTGTTGCTGAGCAAAACAGAAGGTCAGCTGCTTTCTCTCTTTTCATACTGTTTGATATGCAAATCCTTAATACTGAGTAGCAGCTCTAGTTTGCTGCTGCTTCTTCTATCATCTCTAGAAGGTGAGATGCTTATCCTTGTTTCTGTGCGCTGACTTCTAGTGACAGCAGTGTGATGCTGAGCACTGCTGAAGGGCAGATCAGAAGGCGACCAGCTGCCCACCTTCATGGGGAACAAGCTAGTTGAGTTTAAATTTGCTTGAAGTCTCTGCCATAAAACAGGCTTTGCAGCTGCACCCCAGGGCACTCTTTTGCTGGGTTAAGTGGTGGGAATGGGTGGAAAGGGAGCATCGCTTCGTCTAATCTGCCAGCATTTGGCTGGTACGAAAAATTTCTTCTCATAGAGCCAATGATTGGTAGCTCATTAAAAAGCTGGGTTAAAAAAAAATCCACATAGAAAACCAGAAAGCAGTCTCTTCAAACCCAAAAATTCTCACAGATATCAAGATCTGTAGTCGAAGGAAAGAATAACAATGACCTCTCTGCCTTTGGGTTCTTTGCTCATCTTGCAAGCTCTCCTAGCAACACCTCAGCCCACTTAGGAGCACTGCTCCCTTCATTCTTTCTCTTTGGGACAATGACTTCACTCTACACCTTCACACACTTCCTTTTCATTGCTGAAATATGATGCGAACATGATTTATACCATAAAAGTCAAGGCTTTGAGGATCAATGTGTCTCCCACAAAGCCTCAAGAATAAAGGCAAAATATGAAAACTCAACAGGGCTCAGTGAGACAACAAGGTTCTACTGGTGGAGGAGGAGATGAAAAGGACCCCCAGAGTCTCCTACTTACCTGTCTCCATTCTTATTAACAGTTTCCTTCCCCATGCCTGGGACTGCCTCTTTCCCTATCAGGAGGCAGCAAGCCAGGCTGGGCAGCAGCCGTCCCTCTCTGGCACCAAAGCCCCGAGCCAGCCTTCCAGGTGGCATTGGTGAAAGTTGCTCGGCTACAGAGAGAGGACCCTGCTTTGCCAAAACCTAAAGCTTGCTTAGGGAGATGCAAAAGAAGTTGGCATCATTCCGGTTATTGCAGTGAATAAGAAAGGTTTAGGCAGCTGCTTTACTGAAGTTAAAAAAAAAAAAAATCTCCTTGTGCATTCCTACCTGTCTACATTGATAACTGAAGGATGCTTACAAATTGGTTTAGTTTTTTATCTTTCTTGAAGGGGAGAACCAAATTTTGCAAAGACTTTATACCAGATTTTTGTTAGAATAGCTCCAGCGAGGAGGTTTTGCCAGGGAGCCAGCACAATGGCTGGGACCTTGGCTCAGACCCCCGAGGCACAGCCCACCAAGGTGCACAAGCACAACTGCTGCTTTCTTGGGGGAGGAAGGGGATGGTTGGTTCTTTTTTAAATTTATTTACTTCTTCTCCCCCTTTTGACATGGGCATTCATTATACGACTGCACATCTGCTCTCTGCAGTAGCCTGATCTACTGACTAGATTCAGAGCAGCACCTCATCACTTCCTCTTCCTCACTAGCACCAATGGGGGAGTTATCCCCATAGATACCATGTTGCTGGTGCAAGAAGCTGATATTCAGTATCCTTTGACATCCCAGAACATGCTTTGGCATTTCCAATATCATTGTAAATGGACTGTCGTATCTTTTGCTCACTACTGATAGCTCAGAATGAAGTTAAATGGAAAAAAGTGCTGTCACGGAAGTCTCAATTTTGTAGCATTTTTCACACCTTGCTATCATATTAAGCTGGGGAGGGGTTATCTGTGAGTATTTGGGAGGAGTAATTACATTTCACTGCCAGCAGCAAAGTATGTAGTTACTGAGTGGAATCCAGGCCTATTCCCATTGATTCAGTAGGATTTGTTCATATCTCTGTTAGATTTGGAAACCACAGGCAGTTTAGTTTTCTGTGTTTATATCCACTAGACATCACTTGGCACTGTGAATTCAGAACCAAATCAGTTAAAGTGCATGCAGACATTTTCTTTTGTGCAGCTTAATAAATTTACGTCATTGCCTTGAAAAATGTGACTCTAACAGTTTGCTTCTAGAAAAAATATATTAAGACCTGCACTCTATCCATAAGCACGTTTTAAAGGTCATGTTTTTTGGACAAATCAGGTTATTTCCATATATAGGTTTCTTTTGTAAGCTTTTTAAAACTATGGTATTTCAAAACAGCAGGAACTCATGCACCCTACTTATTACTTTCCACCACTCTTTCTACTGGCTTACATGTTACAACACTACTCTGTACCAATACAGCAGGCTCAAAGGAGCCAAGGCTCTCGAGGAAAAAGTTCAGTTGTAAATATCTGGGTCTCATAAGGAGGGGCTCTTGATGGAGTTACAGCATTAGAGCATCATTATCATTCAGAGCATTTAGTTAATGCGTTATGACTTTAGTCATTTATTAAATTTGAAAACCAAACTGATTGTAGTGTCTGCCACCCAACAGGTACATCTGATTAGTCTATCAGGACACCCACCAGGAGCTGCAGCAAAAGCATGTATTTTTATGGAAAGGCTGCCATCGTGTGGGAGGCTCTTGCAGCATGCAGGGATAGCAGTGCCCGTGTGCGGTGTGCATGCTTGCAAAGAACCTCCCACCCTCCTGTGTTTTTCCTGGAATTTTCATAAAAGCTCAATTTTTGTTTCTGAAAATAAGCTAAATAATAGGAATTTCCTCAAAAGTAGGAACAGGTTGGAAGTGTTAAATCTTCTTAATATTATTTTCTGTCCACAAATGAGTGACTTATGAAATCATAATTTCATAAATGGGTGTTTATGAAATCTAGCAGAAGTAGAATCTCCCTCTTTCTCTGCATGATGTTAATAGAGTTAGGCATTTGTGCTCTTATCATTTCTCTTGATATATATTTTATCTCTCAACATCTGTTTTCAGCTGCAATTTTACAAGGCTTCATTATAAGCTTCACACTTCTTAAGCTTCTCCGATTAATGATACCATTACTATCCCTGGTTTTCTGCTTTTTTTATGTTTTCCTTTAAATAATTGAACTTATATGTTACATCCATAAAGAAAATTGCCAATAATTACCAAGAGTACAATTAGGAATAAATCTCTGTTAAGGAACAAGCCAAAGCTCAGTGTTTTTATGCAAATGCCTTTCGTTAAAGAGATGTCTTGAGTAATCAGGAATTATACTGACAAGTGAAGAATCATTTAATTAATGAGAATAGAGCAATCATTTGGATGGTTCGTTCTATTCCTGACTGAATAAAAGAGAAAATAGCCCTGCTCAGGGATTAGACACACTGCTGGAAGAAATAAGCCCCATGGATGTTGTTCTGTTGTTCTGTTACTGCCTTATGTAGACAGTACAGTAATTCCTAAATATAAGAACACGTTTGGATTAGGGACTGAAAATTAATGTATTGTTACTCCACAAGAACTTTTATGAGAACTTATGCAAATACACGTTCTTTTTCTTATGACTGCCTGCTCCTACTAACCCGTCAGACTGGCATATATGAGCAAAATACTCACCTAAGTCCTAGTACAGGATTCTAGGGCAGTGAGAACCAGGGTTATGGTGAGTTCTTTCTGTAAGGATTGTATACCATGATAGAGGGTAGTGTATGGACTCTGTTTGCAGTTGCAGAGAAGTAACCTGGTCTCCAGTTCTTCTCAGAGCAGGTCCAGTTAGGTCAGTTTGCTCTGGGTCTTTCCCAGGGGGTCTTTGAGTATTACCAAGGGTGGTGGTGCCATAAATTCTGTTTCAGTGTTTGACCTCTCCTATTCTCCTCTTATCTAGGTGGATTTTCTTATCTTCTAGTTTATCCCAGTTGCATCTCTTCCTATCACGGGGTCTAGCTTCAGCTTCTTTACACACTCCCTATAGGCAGCAATGACAACAATCCTCTGTATCACCTGTATCATGCATATCACATGTATCACCTGTGATCTGTTCCTTGAGGGCACTGTTCCCTTTGGTACAGCACAGAAGTGAATAAGCAGTTCCCATCTGAACAGGTCATGATCTCAGCCATCAGATGTACTACTAGGTAGGAGGTGGAAGCTCACTCCAGAGCGGTGCTGGGATTTCAGACACTGATGGCTGTGTCAAGTCTCCCATTCCTGGTAGAACTACAGCAAAAATATATGGTTATTTAGATATGCCCTAGAAAATCAAGTGACTTTATTGACATGACTACCCATTCAAGTAATGTCAGAGTCTGAGTAACCTTTCTATAGAGCAGGTGCCCTGTGCTTCCAAGTTGTATTCAAATTCCCTTTCAGTGTTGATGTAGACGATGCATTGAGCTGTTACAGTAGCTCTGAGACAGTGGGACAGCTTTTGTTCCCCCTCCAGTGCAATACAGTCTCTGGTAGCAACATCCCAAACCTCTGCTGGTTTGTGTGCACTTGGATTTTCTTGCTTGCTGTGTCAAATGATTGCACAAGTAATTGTTTGCCTTTCTATATTGAAATAAAAAACAAATTGATTATATAATGGAAAACACTCCCCCTGTTTTATTCTTTTTATGAGTAATCATTGAATTTCTTATTTTGGATAACCAGAGGCATCCAGCTGTTACTCTAGTAATTTTTGTTGTTTTGGGTTTTTTAAACACCAAAATAGCAAAAAATACCCACCAATCTCCTCAGGAATAAATGAACTTAATATGAAAATCTTCTTCCAAACAAAATTCTCATTTCTCAAATCTGTTCATCCCATGGGAAGTATAGTTAAATACATTGTCCTTGCAAGCTGCCCATGTTTAGCCATGGGATGGGTATGTATGTCCAAGGACAAATGAATTCCACAGTAAGGAACTTTCCTGTAGAATCACTTGTCATCATGTCTCATTCTCACACTAAGCAAGATCAGTTTTGGTCATCACTGACTGCCATAAGATGACTTTGCTCTCTCTCCAAAGATAGAGATAACCTGATAAAGACCAATTTACAGTAACATCATGTATAATCTGTGGTATAACTGAACTGTATTTTTTTTCTGGTTTTTTGGTTGGTTGGGTTTTTTTAATTGAAATGTTTCTTCCCCAGTGATTAAATGCAAAATATTGGCAAATATCTAATGCACTATAAAAGTCAATTGACATAGTCATAGTGAAAGCCAGTTAAGAAAACAGGGTATATGTAATAAAGCAGTTTCATTAAGGTTGTTGAAAGAAGGAGTGGGAGACCTGTGTCTGCTTTCCTGTATCTGCAGTGGAACATAGATATCTATATGTTCAGTCTCATGGGCAACCCTATATTCAAACTTTCTTTTCTGGCAAAATCAGTCTGTCTGGGTTCATCGGTTGGTGACTTTCCAAGACACATGTGAATGTAGTCAAATTACACTCACACATTCCACTGCCCCACTGTGACACCTGACTATGTGCTTTCTCTTCAAGGATTTTGGAGCTGCAGCAGAATGGCGACATGGACGTACTGAAGCATAAGTGGTGGCCGAAGAACGGGCAGTGTGATCTTTACTCATCTGTGGATACCAAACAGAAAGGAGGTGCCCTGGACATAAAAAGTTTTGCAGGTGTTTTCTGCATCCTCGCTGCGGGGATTGTGCTATCCTGTTTCATTGCAATGTTGGAAACATGGTGGAATAAAAGGAAAGGCTCCCGGGTTCCATCAAAAGAGGTATTAGACCCTCCATTTCTCCTGGGGAATTTTCATGCACCCTAAAGATTGCTGCCTTGACTTTATAGCACTAGAGAGGGTGGGGAATCAAATTCAGAGATAGTTCATTAGCTTCCTGATTTTTTTAAGGTAAATAATGTTCCTCAAAGTCTTTTTAGCTATTCTTTCTAGAAAAGCTTAAACGAAAATAAATGTATATTGATGATGTATAAATATGCAACTATTCTGAGTAAAACACAGCTGTTACTTGTAGAATAGTACATTATTAATACATCAATATTTAGTTCATTAGTCCCATTGGTGACAGCTAATTCTTACCAGGTTTCTTGGCTTCTTCTCAAAAAATATATTCCCTAAGCTCAGTGGCTGAGTCTTTCAAAATACATTTGCAAGTTTAGCCCCTTCATCTTCTTGAATAAGTTTGCCCCCACATATGTTAATGTCTGGAGACTTCCGTGATCTTCAGTTCCTGTTAATTCACCTGAAGTCCAGGGAAGCAAGACTATGCGAGATTTTTCAGGTTCAGGTCAGACTTATTTCTGAAATCTACTACAGATATGTTTCAAAAAATCTTGGACAGGGGCCATGGGGAGATATATTATTTTACACCAGTGATGAGTTTTCTTCTACACCTGCATGTGTAATGCTTTCCTTCCTGTGGTAATCTACCTGTCCCTTTGCCAGCCATCTGAGCCTTATGCAATTTTACACCAAATTTCTTACCTTTATAATTCAGTATTTATGTGTACAAAATACTAAAAAAAAAAAAGTTAGTGACAAAATGATTTATTAAAATATACTTGGCAGCAGCACCCAAAGCTGAACCTAAATATGAGCTTTAATGGAGCACTATCAAATATAGCTTTTCTGTCTGTGTATCTTAGGCACATCTGTGTAGCTTGTGGGGTATTGCTGTTAATTTGTGTGCAGTAGTCTTGCCTTCTCTGCAGTTTCTCCATTGTGTTTATTCCTGCTAATCTAATGCTGTGTAATAGGGCAGGATTAATTACCCTACCTAATTAGACAGCATTGGCACTAATGTTAAAATACGTTTAATCTTTTCTTGCCTGTTTTAATTCCCAAGCTTTTTTTTTTTTTTTTTTTTTTTGTTCAAGATCTGGACCGGACCATTATTAAGAGAATAAAAAAAAAAGGAATCTCTAGTCTTTAAGTCGGGTTTCTCAGGAATGGAAACCATATAGTTTCAACTGGTAAAATATTTTAAAAAACTAAAAAAATTACTTGATTGTTGTTTACCCAAACTTTCAGAACTTCATACTTCGTATTTATCTGGTGCAAAACATGAAAATCGGTAACAAAGGAAAAGAAAAAAACCAACACAGATATTTTATACAAGTATAAAATTTTCTGTTTCAATTTTCAAATGCTGAGAAATTCAAGTGTATACTTTCCACAAATGGTATAATTTGGCCTCCTTGATCTTTTATATCTGCTCATTAGCTTAGCATTTAAAATTGCATCTCAACACTAAATTGAAAAGCTTGGCTCAAAACTGAGTTTAACGTGGACGTATGTGCTGAATGTCCCCATTATCCTGGAGGTGGGGGTCATTCAGCAAAGAAATACATCTTAACTAACTTTCTTAAAATTCATTTTAGCTTCCATGAAATCCATTGGCTCTTCCAGGCCACTAGTCCAGAATCGGGGGTCAGATTGGGCCAGTTTGTGGTCAGCAAGCCAACCCTTTTTCCTGGTGGCTGCCATCTTGTGCTCCAGAATGCAAGCATTTATACTGAAAAAAATTGTCTTATGGTTGCGAAGATAACATTTCGGTCGCGTGCCAGAAGTAACCCATTCAATGATGTCTGCCTGAGTCTGCAGACAGACTTAAACAGTAGCTCTGAGAGGAGTATGAACCGCCCCAGTAATCTCAATGGGATGTTGACTCTGAAGCCTGATGATAATTTAAATGTGAAAACTGCTGAATATTTCACTACTGATCACACAAGAGAGAAGAGGAAAGATCATATTATGGAGATATGCACAATCTTACTGTGAGTGGGTCTCATTTTGGTGTATCAGTTGGGTGGAGATTGGGTTGTGGGCTAAGCATGGGAGAATATCACTGCTTATATATTTTCACTGGTCTGACCCTAGCCCCAAATGCATCTCTGTAAAAGAAAGAGGACTATTTTGAGTAAAATGTAGAGGCTCAGATACGACGAAATTCCAATCTTTTCCCAATTGGCATTTTAAATTACAAAGTGTTTGTATGTTTTTTTCAAAATTAAAAACAAACAAACAAAACACAAACAAACCAGAAAAAACATAAGAAAAGAAAAAAAGAAAAAATATTTAGGACTGTCCCTCAGAGACATAGTCATGACTTGCACGTGCTAATGGAGCCTCTGTATATTTCTTTAGCTTCTGATGTGGCCCCAGTTGTCCTGCATCCATATGCAGCTCCAAATTTTTTAGGAGAGAGCGTTTGGTGAATGCGTTTGGATTTGATGTCACCTGTGTGGTTGTTATGTGCATCCATGTCTATGTCCACGTGTGAATAAACTATAGACAGAAAGCTAAGTCCAAGAAATGAGCACTGCATTTTTTCCTTCCCGTGATGAGCTCAAACCAAAGCCTCTGTGGTCAGTGATCATCCAGTGCCTGGGAGATCTCTGATGCCCTGTTCCCTGCCCTTTTCCCCCTGGTTTGTCTCCGTGTCCTTTCCCTCCGAGGGTAAAATCTGGAGGGGAACTGGCCTCTCAGTCTCCTTCCAGTCGGGCTCTGTGTTCGGCGTGGTACCAGTGCAAATGTTCAGTGATCCATTCTGCTAAGTAGGTGAACTCCTGCAGTTTGTTCTAGGTGTGGACTTTTTCAGAGTGCTTGACTTCATTCCTTCAAAGGAGGGATCTCAAGCCCATTTGGTATACTAGGAGTTTTGCCATTGATTCAGGGAGCTCTGGATCAAGCCAGTCACTGAATTTCAGTAATCCAGGCTGGAAGTCATCAGTGCACATCTATCGGCTGCCTAATTATCCTCTATGAGGTGCTAAAACGTGAGATATTTCTAGTGGCCTGGAAGAGCCAGTAAATTTCACAGAGATTAAGGTAAATTTTAAGGTTAGCTAAAATTGATATTTTTGTGAATGAGCTGCGCTACCTAGACTGAGGGAATACCCCTGTACATGTATACTTAATGCTGCTTTGAATTAAGCTTTGCAGTTCAGTAGAAATATGTACATACAAAACAGGTGATTTATTGGGTCACCTAGGACTTTCTCCTCTTTTTTAAATTCTGTGCATTTAAATTCTCAATTATAACAAACATATCTGTTTGATTGAGTTCTCTGGGAGGAGAGATTTAAGAAGGAAAAGAGCGATGATCTATTGTAATAAATACATCAGGCCGCCTTCTCACCCACAGAAGTATAATTCCATCAGCATAGATGGAATTGCTTCTTTGTAGGTAAGGAGATAACTAATCCCTCTGTTGGCATTGTAATTCAAAATTGCCTGGTGTACTCCTTTCTGTGTGATGCCAATGAGTCACCAGCGCTTGTTTTTCTTTTTTTTCTCTGTGCGTTCAGCTTTTCTATACCACAATTTACATTATAAAGGCAAAAAGGAACCTGAGATATTTCTAGCCCTTCCTTAAAACCTGAGAGGGTGACAAAGATGGCAACCTGATCCCTCAGAGCCTCCTGCCTTGACATCCAAATTTAGTTCTCCTTGTGGAGTTGAAGAATTGTCATCATTCCAGGCGTCTGAGATTATGCAGTTTACTGTTATTCAGTTGTTGCTAATCTAACCCACCTAGCTCCGAGCCTGGCTTTTCCTGATAATCTACCAGTGGTGCTTTGAGTTTTGTTGTTTGCATTCAGGATTTGAAGGTAGCTGTGGTGTAAGGGTCTGCCTCAGTCTGGCTTCACCCACCTGGCTTCAGGTGGAGGGGGTGTTTGCTGGTGACATTCACAGACACCATCAGCCAACAGCCAGCTCTAGTTAACTGTGCTTTGTGCTTCCCAAGCAGTTCTGATCACCCCGTGAAACTTCAACCGAGCACAAACGGCGATGGTGAGTGGTGCCTCTTGTTTTTCTCATTCCCCAGGATGACAAGGAGATCGACCTGGAGCACCTCCACAGGCGTGTGAACAGCCTCTGCACAGACGACGACAGCCCCCATAAACAGTTCTCCACCTCATCGATTGACTTGACCCCACTGGACATTGACACTTTACCCACACGTCAGGCACTGGAGCAAATCAGTGACTTCAGAAACACTCATATCACCACAACCACCTTCATACCAGAACAGATCCAGACTCTGAGCCGCACGCTGTCTGCTAAAGCCGCTTCGGGTTTCTCCTTTGGCAGCGTGCCCGAGCACCGAACTGGCCCTTTCAGGCACAGGGCACCCAACGGTGGCTTTTTCAGAAGCCCCATCAAAACAATGTCATCTATCCCTTACCAACCAACTCCTACTCTGGGCCTGAATATTGGTAGTGATCCAGACCGAGGCACCTCCATCTGAGCATCAGAACAAGTTTCTTCACTGTTTCTTATTTAGGACTCCCTTTGCAAGGAGCAGCTGTAATATTGTGGGACTAACATGGATGTAACCTTTCTTCTTTTCCTTATTTTTTGGTTTTGAGGGTTGTGGCTTGGGATTTTTTTTTATTTGTTTGGGAGGTATTTTCTGAACTGGGCAAAAAGAAGAAAAAGGAAAAAAAAAAAAGAATCAGAATGATTAGTAGCAACTCTTCCTCCTCCTCTTCTCTGCTTTCTCAATCGAGTTTCTTCTGTCTCCCCTTATTCTCTTTACTACTTGAATCGCTTGTTCTTTGGTTTATCACCACGATAGGTTTTGGTTATTTCAGGCTTTTCATATACTTTAAGTATAGGAAACGTGCAGCAATTCATGCATAGAAAAACCTTGAGGATTACTTTACAGAAGGGCATTTGCTCCTCCTCCCCCCCACCTTTTTTTACTATAATTGCAATAACTTAAGTATTTTTCATGTACTCTGCTGCATCCAGTCAGCGCTCCACTGCTGTGTGTCCTTTTAACTGTGGACCAAAGGCAAACCCTGCAGTTTAAAAAATGGAAAAAATTTTAAAAAAAAAAGGAAAAAAGAAGAAAAAGGAAAAAAAAAAGGAAAACAAATGAAGTTAAAAGATCATTCAGGCCCCATAATATAAGAATGCAATTTTGTAGGATTACAAAAAGCCATTAGTATGCCAGTAAAGACTACAGTTAAATCTACTTTTGCACTGCAACAGTGCATATGACCTTTATGTGATTGTACAGTGTTAAAAGTTTTTCTTATGTACAGTAAACTGTATCATATGGCAGAAACCTCTGTTGTGTTAAATAAATTAGTATCTCATACATATATATATATACATATATACACACAGGTATGTGTATATATATATACATGTATATATAGCTATAAAATGGCAGCCGTTGCTACTGCAATTCATTTAATAAAGCTTTAGTAAAAATGTGTTGTATACGAGAGAGATGTACAGTGCAGGGTGTCTTTTCATTTAGAAAAGACAGGTTGCTTTAATGTTATTCTGACTTGCATTGTTTGCCAACAGAGCATATTTTATACTTTTTTATTAGAACATCCAGGGCAATTTAACATTTGTACCTAGATGTAACTCTTTTGATTAGGTTTTGCATTGGCTATTGAGCATTCTATAACGCTAATCTTGATACTTTTCCTTCTAATTAATTAGACAAATGGAACTCTCTCTTAGGTATACCATGTTCGTGAACAACTGATATAGCTCTAGAGAAATTAAACATAGATCAAAGGTTAATAAATCCTTTTCCAAGTCAGTACAGTTGATCAATACAATAATGGTGTTAGTGGAGAAAAAAAAAAAAAAGCCCTTGAGATATACAGATGTGGCCTTAATTATAATCACATATTGTTCTAAGGAGAAAAAAAATGAACAGGCGCTCATTTTAACCCTTTCTATGTTAAGTTAGATTTAGAGGAGCTGTGTATTTTTACATTACTGCCAACTGTATAGAGTAAGAAAAAGAACAGCAGTGAGAGCAAAACCAGTGCCCACTTTGGCACCAGCTTTTTTAAGTAACACTGTTACCTGTTAGAAACGTAGGAAGAGCTTTCAATTTGTAATCCTTAAAACTAAAAGTGCGGTTAAGTAGAAAGCAAGCAGTTTATCCTGTGAGTTTTTTCATTTGGTTTTCTTTTTAATGAAACCGTACACTTATTTTAATCTAACTCATTCTTTGGCTAGGATTAATAGGAATCAGCCTATGTGATTTGCTTTAGGATAAATTAAAAGGTATATTCTTCAGATCTATTCTATTTTGATGCTAATTCTGTTCTGGGGGAGCATCTTGTACTGTCACTGTTTTTTGTACTAAATCTTCAAATATTGTCTACTGTGTAAGGCAGAACAAATTCTTATTGTGCAAAAGGCCATTTTGTTTCCAGGGTAGCAAGTGTCTAAAAGCATGCACAACTTGCTTCCCCCTTGTAACATTCATGAACTCATCCACACTTCTGAGGAAAAAAAAAAAAATAAAAAAAAAGAGAAAAAGAGAAAAAGAAAATTTCTTTCCAGCAAGCTATGTAGGGACATACCAGATGTCGCAGTGATTTTAGCTATTAAAAAACCTGTTAACCATGTACAATATTTAAAATAGGCCTATTTTGATGTGTTGCCTATTATACAGATACACAAAACACTTTTTGGAGGCCTCAGTTAAAAGTGGCAGAGCTTTCTGTGTATAATTTGTCTAAATAATTTGTCTAATAAAATTGTTTTCTAAACTTGCGTTTCTTCCTGTTTAATTGCTGAGTGCTGTGGGATTTTCAGCCTATGGCAAAGTGTCCAATCATAAAGTTTTTTGCCACGCTGTTACTGAAGGGGGTTTAACCCATGGAGATAAGCTTACCAGGCTGCCGTGAGTCAGCTCAGTGGAAATCACCAAGGTTTACCATGTTTGTCACTGTCAGGCTTAGATTTCAGAATTATTATTTACAAACAAAATAATGGAGAATGACTTTAGAGTTCATTAGCACTGGCATATACGGGACATGATTTGTAGAAATACTGCATCCCACTTTCATCTGGTTTAGTGTAATGTAGAAATTTTCTTGGAACATGGCATTTATTTTTAAAGAACCACATTCTGCCATCTTTATTTGCACAGAGGTTGCTCTGATACTGGACATATACTGCCTAAACAAAAAGGTTTCGTTTGAAAGAATGTAGCCCATATTTCATTCATGATGGCTTTCTCAATTTTAAGTTTCATTAACACATTAAACTTAATGACCTAGTCATTAGCAAGCTGTGCAGAATGTACTGCCATAACATCAGCCATGAAAATTTAACTTGCAGCATCCAAAGTTTGTCTGCTGGCTTTTTACATTCAGAATATTTTATTCACTTAAATGGTATTTTTGACCTCATAATTTTCTATTAAGCTTAGCAGGCATTCAGGGAGTTTCATTCTAAAGCTTCAAAAATACATTGGAAGGAGTCCTCAATTCATTGCTACATTAAAAAAACTATTAATGCACATAATTTAAAAATCTAAGGGAAGTTGGACTATTGAAAGTGATTTGAGGTTAACACTTTAAAGGTGCCTATGTAATAATGCCAATAGGCTCCTAAGTCAGTGGGCACTAAAAGCCTAACACCAGGATGCTGGAAGCTTTTATAATCAGGCTACTTTTGTTATTTCATCAAATCAGCCAAGAGACAAACTCCACTTACTTTCTATGAGGCAGAGCTATGGCAAATAGAGGCAATGACCTTACAAGCCCCTATGCACCTTACAGTGTGTCTAGTAGGGGTTTCCTTAGACATAAGGATTCCTGCATGATCAGGGTCCTAGTTTTAGGCTACTGTTGATCTGTAAAGTAATCATAACTCCTTGGAAAGTGCTGTCTTGCAAGCATCAGAAGTCATTCACCTAAACAGAGGCATTGTCCTGTCACTTATGCTCACCAACACACCGCTCTAGATGCTACATGTGTACTCTTTATAATAGGCTACATCATCATGACCTCTATGTGACACTTGCTTTTCTTAAAATAAAAATCCAGTGAAGTAATGGTGTTAAAGACTATCAGCTGTGTCTGCTGCAGTAGCTCCACTGGAGATACAAGCCAGCTGTACAAAAATGCTTGCATGGTGATTGCAGCCAAGTGACCCTTTTGAGATACCACCTACAAACAAAAAGTGAGCAGTGGGCAAAANCATTTTCTGATTTCAAAAAATCACTGAGTAAGATGCTTCTATTAACAAATGGTGAAATACCAGGAGATAAAAAGTCATGCTGTGCCAATCATGTGAATGATTATAGCCGTCAGTGACACAGCACAGCATGACCAGAGCCAAAGTTTAGCTGACAGCTCCTGTGTCTTCCTCTTTTCTTCACAAAAAAAAGTGCTAATACCATTTCCCTAAACAAAACAGATTCTTTAGAATTACCTTTTTCTCTTTCTTTCCCACTTACATAGGATGTTATGAAGTGATGAGAACATAAATCTGCCTTTCTGCAAACACAGTAGCAGGGTCAATACAGTTAATGCCCCGATTGTTTAATTTCTTAACTTTGCATGAAGGTGATGACATAAAAAGTAAACCAGGTTCCCATATCCATGCTCATTGCTGTATGAATGCAAAAAATAGTCTCCAAAACAACAAACTGTCACACTAACACAGCCCTGCTTTAACTATTTTTTTCTCAGTCCCAATATCTGTGTTTCCTCTTCACTCTGCAGAGCTATTTTGAAATTAAAGTCAAAAACAAATATCTGCCCCTTAATTTGAGTCATAGACAAAGTCTTTGATGAACACTGGGATATGAACACACACATCCATATGTCACATCAAGAGCAGTGGACAACTGTAAAAACATCCTCACAATCTATCAGCTTCTCATGTCTCATCCAAGGCACTGTTCCTGACATCAGAAATAGAAGCCTCCAAAGGAAAGTCAGGTCAGGCAAAATTATTCACAGCTGAACAAATTGCTAAAAAAAAAAAAATTCACCAATGCCTGAAAATTTGAAAGCCAAGAATTTAATTTTAAATTAAATACTTTTTGAGAGGTGTAGTTATAAAAATAAATTTGGTATCTGTCAAGACTTACAAAATCTTCCCCCCTTCCCCAATGCCATTCATCACAGTGGTGTGATCCTTTCCGTGTACTACGGAATCTATTTTCGTAACATTTGTCAGAGGAAAGGAAAACAATAGAACTGTCAAGTCAATAACTACCGTGCTCCTGGTCACACAGGAAATTTGAGGCAGAAGGAAAGATTCAGAATCTCAGAACTAGTTCACTGATGTAAGGGAAAAAGTAAATCTTTCTTTCCCACAGGCTCAGATGGACTTTTAGCTGAGGATACTGGAGCAGGAGAGATGCAAGCAAGGAGCCAAGGAGAGGGTTACACCTCCCAAGTGGGTTGGCAGCAAGAAGGGGCAATGGTTGTGATACACTTTTGACACTGCTTCTTCTGCCCGATCAGTCATTTCAGACCAGTTTGGGGCCCTGTTATATACACACCTCAGGCTCATAAGCAGGTCTACAAAGGCAGAGATGTAGGTTGTGCATTTCTCCCTAGCTCCTACCAGATGTAGCGAGTGTTCTCCACCACCAGCTGGAGGACGCCACATGTTGGGGTAGGAGGTCTTTGTACCCCACGTTATCCTCCCACAACAGGGAGCTTTCCTAAGGGGTGCTGGTCATGCTGCCCAAAGTAGGGCATATGTGAACAGGTGCAGTGACCACATGAGCGCTGGTACAAATGCCTGGGATCAATAACTGCCATACCAGTGGAAAAAGAAAGCTACCTGCAGCTCAGCAAGCATAGAACACTCCTCCACCATGATATGACGACTCAGTGCTTCTGTAACTAATTATTCTTACCAGCACTAGTAGAGTCAACGTTTCTTTCAATGCAAGATAATTTTTTCCCTTCCTAAAAAATGAAAAAGTGCTTGTGTCCCATTCCCTGTTCAAAGGGGGTGATGCACAAAAACAAGATAGGATAAGGGACTGCCATGGAATGCCAAAACAAAAATTAACAACAGCTTTATTTGCAAATCCAGTTATCACCCATTATAAGACTGACCCTTTAAATCAAAATAAAGAGTTTGAAGGCAAACCTATTAATTAATAGAAGTTTGGGGAATGCACATATATGTCGGTATGAGATAGTTGTTGAGCTCCTGAAACAGCCGCCCAGCTGCAGGTGCTTCCCTAGGTTGCTCTCCTAGCCCCTGTGGCAGCTAATGTGGCGGCGTAGTAAACTTGACATACAGGGCATGAAAACTGGCTGCTATGTTGGGTTTGTGTGGTGAGGTTTTGGTAGTGAGGGGACTACAGGGATGGCTTCTGTGAGAAGCTGCCAGAAGCTTCCTCTGTGTCCAAGAGAGGCCATGACAGCCAGCTCTAAGGGGACCTAGCCAAGGCTGAGACAATCAGTGTTAGCACCTCAGGGATAACAGAGTTAATAAGGGAAACAAGTTATTGCCCAGGAGTAAATGCCACCAGGGGAGATGGGGAAAATTCATGAGAGAAACAGCCCTGCAGATCCACAAGTCAGTGAAGAAGGGCGAGGAGGTGCTCCAGCCACCACAGCAAAGATTCCCTTGCAGCCCATGGTGCCGACCATGATGAGGCAGCTGTGCCCCTGCCATCCATGGAGGTCCATAGTGGAGCGGAGATCCACCTGCAACCCATGGAGGACTCCATGCTGGAGCAGATGTATGCCCGAAGGAGGTTGTTACCCTGTAGGACACACATGATGGAGTAGGCTTCTGCAGGACCCGTGGATCTGTGGAGAGAGGAGCACACGGAGCAGGTTTGCCGGCAGGACTCGTGACACCATGGAGGACCTACACTGGAGTAATCTGTTCCTGAGAGACTGCACCCCATGGAAGGAACACATGCTGGAGCAGTTCATGAAGAACTATCCCTCAGGAGAGGATCCCTACGCTGAACAGGGGAGAAGTGTGATGAGCCTGTGGAGGAAAAAGCGGCTCCTTCCAGAGGAGGAAGGACCAGCAGAGACTATGTGTGATGAGCTGAGTGCTGCCCACATTCCGTGTCCCTCTGTGATGCTGAGGAGAAGGAAGACAGAGAAAATCGGAAGTGCAGGAATAAGGGAGGGAGGGGGGAAGGCATTTTAAGATTTGTGTTTATTTCTAATTACCCTACTTGGATCTGATTGGTAGTAAATTAAATTTATTTTCCTGGAGTCAAGTCTGGCTTGCCTATGATGGTACTGGGTGACTGATCATTCTCTGTCCTTATCTCAGTCCATGAACCTTTCATTATATTTTCTCTCCCCTGCCCAGCTGAGGAAAAGGAGTGATGGAGCAGCTTCAGTGGGCACCTGGCATCCAGCCAGGGCCAGCCCGCCACCGCAGCTCAGATACATCTTCTGCCAAGGATTACTTTGACAGCCCCATAAGTGCCTCGTGTTACAGCCCACCAGATGAGCGCTCAGCAGCTGGGCTCCCTGCCACAGCTCTGTCTGTTTCCACTGCTCCCTTGCTCCCTTCCTCCACCTTCATTTGCACCCCAGCACCAGAGCCCAGGTAGGCTATGGAGAGCAAGAGGAGAAAGGAAACAGGTATCTATTTCAGGGCAAAGACACTCAGACACACACACACACATTTAATTTGAGAGTTCATACCTGGTTGCCCAATAGGACAGCCAAGGTTTGCCAGCCTTTCCCTTCTCTGCAGGGCTGCAGCAGCAGCGTTGTTCCCAGTCCCCCACATTGAGACAGCTATACAAAAGTGTAGCAAGCCAAGGGGATGAAAAGCAGCTCCTTCCTTCTCAGCTGCCCCTTCTAACTCTACAGCTTTCCTGTTAACTCCCTCACTCACTATGTACAGGATGCATCATCAACTGGATAAAAGTCCCATCTGCAAACGTCCACAGGAATCAGCCTCATGATGAAAATATCATACCTTCCTTCTGTAGTTAGGAAAATGCCCCACCTGAATTTTATTATCACTCAAAGAAAGATTCAGAGGTGTCACTTATTCCCTTTATTTGATTGTAAAGAGACCCTCTTTTCCCACTCAGCACAGCCAGAAGATTCTGATGCAAGCATTGTTTCCTGGGACCCTGGTGTGAAGGTGGCAAATATTATAGAATTGCAAGAAATTAAAAAGCACTGTTGGGAGGGAAGGGAAGGGAAG